>OZ010794.1:382478795-382505550 GCA_963932465.1 Maratus speciosus | reverse complement strand
TCCTCATTTAAATGAAAACATTTAAGTTAGAGAAGTTGTTAAAAATCTATTATTTTCTATCTTAAATGTTTGCTTATTCATCTCTGACAAAAGAAAAAAAAAGTATCGTGATATTAATTAAATTTATAGTAGTAATAATACTTGAAAAACTGCAGGTCAGTGGCTACAAATGTCAATTCTGCAGTTTTATTTTGAAATTTTTTTAAACATTCAACCCGCAGTATTATTTCTTTCATAATATTAATTACTACTTGGGATGCACCGAATATTCGGCATTTGGCTTAGTTACCTAATATTCGGTTTGGCCGAATATCAAACTATTCGGTATGCCGAATATTCGGCTTGGCTGAATAGAAAACTGTCCGGCCTGCCGATTATTCGGTTTGGCCAAATATCTCGATATTCGGCCGAACCGAATACTTAAAAAAATTTAATATATTTTTAAAAACCTTATAGAACTTCTACGTTTAAGAGTCAACTTATAAAGATATTCAGAATAATTAGAAACAGAATCATATTTAAATAAAAGAGAATGTTTTTACATTATTTATTTGCTATTTGTTAAGTAAGAAAATTAACTAATCACGAGGATTTTCATAGTAATTAATTATGTACAAATGCAAGTTCCTGGACATTGTCCAGTAAATAATCTGTTTCTTGCTAAGATTTTAGGAACAACGTTTACAATCTCTGAAAATTATTGACCACACCAGACACTGATCTAAGAGGCATATAAAATCTTCCTTGCTTAAACAAAGGGAGTAGAACAGTTATTCTTGCTAAGTTGCCGCTACATAAAATTTGAATAGATTGTATTATTTATTTATATATATATAGTCTATTCCTGACAAACAATGTATGATCCTGTAAAATTTTTCTTCCAATTTTTTCACAATTTCTCTTTGATTTTAAAATGTTTGTTTTAGAATTTAAGAAAATTTTATTCGTTTGTTTTAGTTCTCAGAAGAAGACATGAAATTTAAAATTTTACTAACTAAAAATTTTTTATAACTATCCTTTTCTTAAATAACTCAAAGCAGATTTTTTCAGCATAAAGTTTACTTGAAAAAATCTCTTGTTTATTAGATTAAAAGTTTATGTTTTAAAATTTAACATTTTAATGCCTGTAAACTTTGAAATATGAAAGTATTCGACAAGCCAAATATTCGGTATTCGGCCGAATAGTTACTATTCGGCAGGCCGAATATTCGGTATTCGGCCTAGCAGTTACTATTCGGCATTCGACCAAAATCACTATTAGGTGCATCCCTAATTACTACAAATAATATATCAAGTAGTTTCAAGCACTTTAACTGTTAAAAATACAAAATAGTGGGAAATATATGAATATATACACGAATATTTCAAAACTTTTTTTTTCAGATTTTTTTCATTACCCTTCTAATTAACCCCCCCCCCTTTCTTCCTCCTCCACTTTCTCAATAATTTGATAGCTGTAATTCCCTGACATTTAGTATTTTAAATCATCTATCTCAGGGGTAGCCAACTGTGGCACACTTTATACCACTAATTTTTTTAAGAAATAACCGTCTTCTTGAATTGCACAGATTCCATGATTAAATAAGGCAATGATTATCAAAATTTAGTGGTGTCTAGCGTGACACATTTGGCCACCCCTAATCTATCTAAAATAATATCTACCTATCTTAAAATATTGATCTTGTGATAATCACAATAATTAATTTAAACGGTGAATAATTCTCACAAATATTTGATTAATTATTGATATTCTTAATTGTTAAATTTGAAAATAACTATTTTGTTTCATTAGCATGCTTTCATTAAATTCTGGTTCTAAATACAGTCATAAAAACAATTATAGTATCTATTACTTTTTGTGGGGTGTCCATTACTGGAACAGAGGGTGTTCGAATACAGTAAAGAACAAATAGTGTCTTGATACGACTTTTGCACAAGACTATATATAACTCAGGGCCGGCGCCAGGGGTGAGGCAGACGAGGCAGCCGCCCCAGGGCGCACCGTAAAAGGGCGGCATTTTTCTCTCATATTATTAAGCAAAAAATGACCGAAAATTAAGTAAACTACAACAACTGGTGGCCATTCACGAAAATTTTGTAAAAACTTCGTTTTGGCACTAGAAATGAAGATCCGATGAGTCCCCCCACCCAAAAAAAGTTGTTTTACCGTGTTTTGGCAGGGGGGGGGGGACGGGGAATTTTAAAGGGGGGGTAATGAACTTTTTAAATTAGGTTAAGTGGGGTATCGTTTGCTATGTATTTTTTACTTTTTTACTTCTAAATTGAATGATAGTATCCGCAAATCAATACGGTCATTAGTTTTATCAATACAAAGTAATGAATGGTTTTATGAAAACAAAATTATGACTACATGGATACTGCCAACTTTAATTACCTTGAAGAAGACTCAGAGGACCCTGATTTTTATTGCTGTTTTGAGGACATTTAATAAGTTTGATAATATTTAATATGATATAAATAACATGTTTTGAACGTAAAATAAATGTGACAAAGCTGCGCTCAATAATAAAGTATAATTTTCGACTTAGTATTCATAAAACCTAGCATAACTTTGTAATGAATGATCATATAGACTTGCGAAGGATGTAATTCTTTCAGAATTAAAAAATACATAGCAAAAGATACACCCTTGACCTAATTAAAAAATGTTGAATTCACCCCCACCCCTAGTTAAAATGACCTTCCTTTTGCCCTCCAAAACACGGTAAAACAACTTTATTTTTTGGTGGGTCATCGGATCTTCATTTCTAGTGTCAAACCGATGTTCTTCCCAAATTTTCGTGAATGGCCATCAGTTGTCACTGTAAAAACTTATTTTATTTGCATAAAGTATAATTTTCGACATTGTTTTCGTAAAACATGCCGTAACTTTGTAAAATTGATCGTATCAACATTCGATTCAGAATTAAAAAATACATAAGAAACGATACCCGCTTGACCTACTTAAAATTTTTTGAATCCCCCCCCCCCCCTTTGGCCATTAAAACATGGTAAAACAACTTTATTTTGGGGAGATTCATCGTATCTTCATTTCTAGTGCCAAAGCGAAGTTCTTCCCAAATTTTGGTGAATGGCCACCAGTTGTAAAAAAAAAACTTATTTTACCTGTACTATACAGGGTGATTCAAAAAAGATGGGAAAAATTTTAAGAGGTTACACACCCAAACAAACATTTTGTATTAAAGAATGCATGGTCGAAAACTAAACTTAAAAAAGTTAGAGGCGCCAAAAGTTATGTTCTTATACGAGGCAAAAACACACAATGAACGATTAAGTTAAGTTACGAAAACAAATTTAATGGCATTTGATTACAATAAGTGCTCAAAACATTGACCGGCAGCTGTTATGCACGCGGTACAACGGCGAAGAACAGATTGGCGAATTTTCTGAAACACACCAGGCACCACCGCGCTCGCCAGATCTTTCATGTCTCGATTTTTTTTGTGTGGGGACAGCTAAAGGCTCTTGTGTATGAGACTCCCATTGAATCCGCAGAAGAACTTGTCGCCAAGCTTTCGGCTGCTTTAGGTGAAGTTCGCGATATGCCTGGTGTGTTTCAGATAATTCGCCAATCTGTTCTTCGCCGTTGTACTGCGTGCATAACAGCTGCCGGTCAGTGTTTTGAGCACTTATTGTAATCAAATGCCATTAATTTTTTTTTCGTAACTTAACTTAATCGTTCATTGGGTGTTTTTGCCTCGTATAAGAACATAACTTTTGGCGCCCTCTAACTTTTTTAAGTTTAGTTTTCGACCATGCATTCTTTGATACAAAATGTTTGTTTGGGTGTGTACTATCACCTCTTAAAATTTTTCCCATATTTTTTGAATCACCCTGTATATTGAATATATAATCAAATTATATATGTCCGAACATAAGAAAAAATAGTTAGAAAGAATTTTTTTTTCTTATTTTAAAATAAAAATATGAAGACATATAATTTTAGGCATAGAAGTTGGATATAATTGCAGTCATAGAAGTCGTTATATAAATACAGGGAAACAATTCCTGTTACTACGTTTTAGTCCACTATAGAAAATTTTGTTTTCCGTGAATCCTGAATTTTTAGCTTTTTTCGCGTACCGCGGCGTTTTTTTTTTTTTTTTTTTTTACATTCGTAAAAGGAATTAAGTTCGAAACTTTTAGCCTAAAATAGTAAAATTTGTTCACCTCGTTTTTTTTCCCATGGATTTTTAATGCAATTTTCTGCGCGATTCTTAGTGTGTTTTTGCGTACTGATGCTATATATTATTTTACATTCGTAAAAACTAATTCGTAAAATTTTAGCCTAATAGTACAGTATGTTTTATATTAAGTCATTTTCAAAGTTTTGCGGTTTTTAATGCGATTTTCATTGCAATCTTTAGCGTTTTTTTTTTTTTTTTTTTTTTTTTTTTTTGCGTTCTTTGGCGATTTTTTGACATTCATAAAACAAATTCGGTTTCAGACATTTAGAATAATGTATTACATTTTGTCTCTCGCGATTTTCAATGCGCTTTTTCGATTTCTGCGCCAATTCTTTATCATTCAGGAGCGAATTTCTGTTAAAATGTTTTAGCTTACTATAGTAAATTTTGCCCTCTGCGATTTTTGAATCTTTAGGGACTTCAGAGGCATTTTTGTTTAGTTTTTTTTTTTTTTTTCGTTTCGCGGCGATTTTTCTATATAAGTTAAAAAAATCCGGTTTTAAGCTTTTAGCCGAATATAAAAAACGCTGTCCTATTTTCAATAAAGTTTAGCGGGGTTTTTTTTTTTTTTTTAGTTTTTTCCCGTTCCGCGGCGATATTTTGACATTCATAAGAGTAATTTGGCTTCTGCGATTTTAGCTATTTTTAATGCGATTTTCAACGCGATTTTTTTTTTTTTTTTACATTCATAAAAGAAATTCTATTTCAAACTTTTAGCCTAGTATAATAAATTTTGTCAACCACGATTTTGAAAGTTTTTGTAGTTTCCAATCCAATTTTTTGCTTTTTTTTTACATTCCGCGGTGACTTTTTGATATTCACAAAAGAGATTCTGTTTTAAACATTTAGCCTTAATATTAGATTTTATCTCCTGCGATTTTTTGCGTTGTTTCGCTTTTCGCACCGACTTTTTGATATTATTTAAAGCAATACGGTTTTGATCGTCAAACTTAATATAAAAAAAATTGCTCTCTTTTCAATAAAAGTTTATTCGCAATTACGTATAGCGATTTTTGAAATTTCCCCCCGTTTCGCAGCGATTTTTTTTTCTTTTTTACATCCGTAAGAGTAATTTGTTTCCAATCTTTTATAGCAGTAAATTTTTTCCGCCGCTATTTTAAAATTTTTAGTGATTTTTAGCATTTTCTCGTGTTCTGATGCGATTTTTTGACATTTGTGAAAGGATTCCGGTTACTATCTTCTAGTATACTATACTAAATTTCGATCTGTGCAATTTTTTATTTTTTTAACTAAGGGATTTTCAGCGTTCCTTCCCGTTTCACGGCGATTTTTTTAACATTCTTAATTGAAAGAAATGTGATGTAAAACTTTTGGCTTAATACAGTAAATTGTCTCCTTGGCGATTTCTGAATATTTGGTTGTTTTAAATGCGATCATTAATGTTTTTTCTAATGATTGTTAATCTTCTGGTGCGATTTGTTGGCATTCGTAAAGAAAATTATTTTGCAAACTTTTAGTTTAATATAGTACATTTTTTCCTGCTCGATTTTTGAAGTTTTAGCGATTTTCAATGCAATTTCTAGCCTTTTTTTTTTTTTTTTTTGCATTCCGTGATCTTTTGACATTCACAGAAGGGATTCGGTTTCAAACATTTAGCCTAATATATTACAATTTATCTTCCGCAATTTGTAATGAAATTTTTAGTGTGTTTCCGCATTTAGCGGCAGTTTTTTAACTTTTGGGAAAGAATTCCTGTTAGAATATTTTTGCTTTAGTATGTCTGATTCTCTGCGATTTTTGCGTTTCGAGTCGATTTTTCCAAAATAATAAAAGAAATCAGGTTTTAATCTTTTAGCCCAATGTAGTAAATTTTGTTCTGTTTACAATAAAGTTTATTCAGAATTCACAAGCGATTTTCAAATTTTTTTCGCGATTTTTGTTTTATCTCTCGTTTTGCGGCTATTTTTTTTTCCTTTTACATTCATAAGTAATTCGGTTTCTAACATTTAGTATAATATAGTAAATTTTGTCCTCCTCCATTTTTAAATTTTTAGTAATTTGGGTTACAATGTTTTAGTCCACTATAGTAAATTTTGCCGTCTGCAGTTTTTGAATTTTTTAGATTTTTAACGGGATTTTTATCTTTTTCCGCATTTTGCGGCGAGATCTTGTTAAAAATTTGAACTCGCTAAAAATCTCTTTCACATCCGTGAGAGAGATTCGGTTTGAAACTTTTAGCCTATAGTAGATTTTGTTCACTGCGTTTTTTTTATTTTGACGGATTTTTAATACGATTTTCAGCGAGATTCTTAGCATGTTTACACGTACAGCTGTGTTTTTTTTTTTTTTTTTTTTTTTTTTTTTTTTTTTTTTTTTTTACATTCGTAAAACGTTTTAGCCTAATGTAGTATATTTTATCCTGCATGATTTTCAAAGTTTTGCGATTTTTAATGCAATTTTTATCTTTTTTTTGCGTTCCGCGGCAATTTTTTGACATTCATAAAAGGAATTCGGTTTCAAAAATTTAGCCTAATATATTACATTTCGCCTCCTACGATTTTTAATGCGATTTTTTGCTTTTCGCGACGATTTTTTTTACATTCATGAACAAATTTCTGTTAGTATGTTTTAGCCTACTGTTGTAAATTTTGTCAAACGTTCTTCAAATTTTTAGCGAAATACAATAATTTTTATTCTCCGGAACTTTTGAATTTTTCGAGATGTTAATGCGATTTTCAACACGATATTTTGACATTCGTAAAAGGAATTCTGTTACAAACTTCAACCACGGCATCATTTGGGAAAGAATTCCTCTTAGAATTCTTTAATCCCGCTGTAGTAAATTTTGTCCCTTTGCGATTTTTGAATCTTTAGTGACTGGTGTTTTTATTCGTTTCGAGGCGATTTTTCCACATTAGTAAAAGGAATCTGGTTTTAATATTTTAACCTGATACACTAAATTTTGTTCTCTTTTCAATAAAATTTATTCGGAATTCGTTCAGCAATTTTCGAATCTTTGTGAATTATTTCGCGATTTTTAATTTTTTTGCACTTAGCTGCGATTTGCGACTTTCGTAAAAGAAATCTTGTTTTAATCTCAAGTAAATTTTGTCGTTCGCAATTTTTGAAATTTTAGCAGTCCTTTACATACGACTTTTAGCGCTTTTTTTTTTTCGCAATTCTCTGAGATTCTTCCGCATTAGTAAAGGGAATCCAAAGGAAAAATTGGCTTCATCACCTGTTGTAACAGGATTTTTTTCTAATATTCATAACGTCAATACAATAAATGTAATTTTGCGAAATGAAAAACAAGGCGAAAGAGATTTTGAAGTATAAGTTTTATTCCTTATATGGGGCTTTCTTGTAAATATCAGTAGAATATGATAGTATTTTTATTCATTTAATTTCAAGTTAGCTATTGTTATTTTTTAAAAGATGCAAAATATCTTACATAGTTTAATTATTTTAAATTCCTTAAACGTAAGCAAATTTTATATATATTTGCTTTCTTATAAGTAAATTATAGTTATCATATTAATTTACTTATTTTTAAAAATGTTTCAGTAGTACTGAAAAAACAATTACGTCATGAGGGCGGCAAAATAATGCTCGCCTCAGGCAGAAAAATGTCTAGCGCCGGCCCTGATATAACTATATCAATGTAAAACGAAAATAATATATCAAACTAAACTAAACTTAACATATGAATTAATAGTACTTACCCATATTAGATCTTTCGCGAAATTTCTGTTCAAAATACTATATCCCGCGCAGTAGAGTATCGGCCATTTTTTCAAATTACAAAATCCAACAAAAACATCTTCTGTGTCGCTGGAATCACTCTGCGCGCATGCGTATTATGATTTGCTGTGAGAGAAATAATTCTAAGAGTCGTTTGTTTATCACTTGGATGTTATGGTGTGTTGCTTATTGTGGCTTGTGCCGTCCTTGTTTTAGATTTTTAAACAATTTCGCTATCTATTGATTTATTATCAGTTACTCTGATTTTTTTGTAGTCGATTCTTGTTAATGAAACTAATTTTTAATATTTTATTTATTTATACAATTATTTATATTAATTTATTATCAGTTAAGAAAATATTATCATTTTTTAAATCAGTTCTTATTAATGAAACTAATTTTTAATATTTAATTTATTTATTTATACAATTTTTTTTATTAATTTTATTAATTTGTATTATTTTTCCCCCAATTCCAACTCTTAGTTGATAAGTTGAAGTTATTAAATTCATCTTAATGTAAAAAATTGCGAAAATTATATAAGAGAGTTTTGTTCTGTACTAAGAAATTGTACTAAGTATTTTTATTAATTAAGGTACTTAATTTAAAATTTGGCGGAGCTAAGAATTTTCTTCTATTTAAAATCCAAGGAGCGAAAATATTGTTTATGCATTAAGCATACACATATGACTGACCCTCAATTTTATTTGAATAATGCTGTAACGGCTCGAATGGGGCCCCCTTATTTATCTTTACCCAGGGCCCCAATTAGTCATGATCGGGGCCTGGTAGTAATTGCGCGCGCAGGAAAGCATTTGGCGCATTCAACTAAATAAACTAACTAAATTATTTGGATCAATCAAACAAACAATTGTGCTTGACACAAAAAAATATTAGTCCAGGCAACTACTGAATTTAACCAAACGGTGTAACCAAATAAATTTGGCTATATCAACCTAACAGTTTTTTCCGTGTAGTGAGTAAAATGAAAGGAATAAATAAATAACAAAAATGCATTTTTATTAATACTTCAGTTATACAAGATATTAAAAAAATTGCATGTTACATTTAAAGTTAGAGAATATACAAACTTCGCTTTGTATCATCATATTTCTCACATTCGTTTTCGCAGTTGTACAATAATGTGCAAGAAAGTCCAACCTTTCTACAGGCACACTTATTTTTACAGATTTTACAAATACATTTTACATCAAACACACTTTTTACACGATGAATAGTATGAAAATTGCAAGAATTCCAGAAAATTACGCCATTTTGAATAACAAGCGCCATCTTGAATTCCTACGATTTGGCGCAATGCCTCCCCCTCTTATATGGATTGTATTAATATAAAGTAGATACTCACCACTCAGTATATTCTTCACACGATTTGTTGTTTTCTCAACCGTAGCACCCGCACTAATAGACAGTAACATAATGGAATTCTTTTGAGGGCCCTGTAAACGGACTGTAAAAGCTATGCACTTCAATTTTTATTTGGAACATGTTATTGGAAACTTCAATAATATATATAAATTACATGACAAACTGGTTGAATTTAAGCGAGTAGCGATATTTAAGCGAGTTAGAGCATAGAATGGCAAGCAGGCAGATAGACAAACAAACAGACATACTGAATTCATTGACTCATTCAACTATGACGGAAAATATTAAAAACGACATTTCTGACGTTACAAACATCGAAATCGAACTGAAACATACATTTATTTGATGGTTAGTAAGAAAATTCAGAAAAAGACCCCATTTTGAATAACAGCCGCCATCTTGAATTTCCACGACTTTACGCGATGCCTCCCCCTCTGAAATGCATTGTATTAATGTAAAGTAGATACTGATCAATCGGTATATTCTTATCACGAATTGCAGTTTTCACCTGATTTTGGTCGTGTAGCACTCGGACTAAAATAACTATTAACTGTTACGTGCACGTAAAAAAATAAACTTTTAATAGAATAAGTCCATTTAAAAAAAAAATCTGGAGTGACACAACCCGACTATCTACACACAGGTAAACGAGTCAGGAAGGCTTTAATGAAAAGTGGCAGTTTTATAATTTTCTGACGAATTGGAATCGGTTGGAGGCGATTTCTGAACCTCCTGTTTTAAAACAGAAGACGTATCTCAGAGCAATATTTTATCACTTAAAGTCTATCCAATTTTCTTGGTTATTTTTAGTATAGGATCGATTGAAAAATTTTTGGAATATGGTCAAAAATGGATTTAATACATAACCTGCCGGTCCAAACTTAACGAAAATCTATTCAGTTCTCACGTCACACAATGAATGAACCACATATTTGACCACATATTTGAAATGGTCGAAACATGGTCAAAAATACAAAAGTGAAAATCTACTCAACAAGATTAAACAAGTTGGAAATTGCTCGTCAAACGTGGCAAATGAGCTGCGTTCGTACTATAACTATTTTTATAATTATTTTTTGTACCCCATATTGTACTGAATGTATACTTTTTTGCGCTTCATAAGTGCATCTGCATAGTCTGTAACATCATTAAAATGCACTTCCAATATGTATTTTTTTTATCCCATTCCCCGTATTGTAACGGAAAACTTTTGACTGTCCCTGTAATTAAACTATACATCCGATTTTCATAAAATTTGAAATGGCACGACAAAATTTTGCAACAATTATATATTTAAAATATCAGACCATTTGGAAGGCTGTAATACCATTAAATTGCACTTGCAATATTTTTCCCCCATCCCACGTAATGTAACGGAAAACTTTTGACTGTCCCTGTAATCAAACTATACATCCGATTTTCATAAAATTTGAAATGGATCTACAAAATTTTGCAACAATTATATATTTAAAATTTCAGACCATTCGCAAGGCTGTAACATCATTAAAATGCACTTGCAATAATTTTTTCAGAAAATAAGTCGCAAAGTTTAACCTACAGTTCATAATCGGATAATTTCCTTCGTTGGCAAGCGGATCTGTAGCACATTCGACAGCACGCTGGATTTGAGTTTTTTCGGTCCGGGTTAAAATCCGGCTCGGAATTGTTTTTCGGAACGAAAATTTTTATCAATCATTTTCGGATCGCAATTGATGGTTGGTTGTGGTTGTGTTTTTGACGGCCAATTATCAGCACGAGGGAAATAGGCCGAAAGGGGGGAAGTGTCCCACGTGGGGGTCTTTCTAAGGCAACCTAACACGTATTTACGCTTGGAAAATCAAGGTTCGAAGAAAACCACGAAAACTCCGAACGATTAGGCCGACGGGCGCGATTGGGATGGAACCCAGCACCTTCCGTCTGCCAGCTTCGAGAGCAGAACCTCACGGCCACTGGTGAGGCTCGAACCACAATTGGGGGGGGGGGGGGGAAGGGGAGGGGTGAGATATGTATAATAATTGAAATTTACAAAAAATATGAATTAAATGTATGTTTTGCAGCATATAAGTGCTTTTTTAACTACGAAATTTTGCATGTTTAAATATGTACAAAAAAAAAAAAAAAAACAAAAAACAAAAAAAAAAACGCATACAGTAGAATTTTGATTATCCGAAGTAACTGGGACCGACCCTCTTTCGGTTGGTTGGTTGTGTTTATGACGGCCAATTATCAACACGGGGATATAGGCCCCAAGGGGGGGGATACCCTTCGTGGGGGGTCTTTCTAAGAGAACGTAACCCGTATTAACGCTTGGAAATCCAAGGTTCAAAGAAAACCACTAAAACTCCGAACTATTAGGCCGACGGGCGCGATTGGGTTCGAACCCAGCGCTTCCCGTCTACCAGCTTCGGGAGCAGAACCTCTCGGCCACTGTTGGGGCGACCCTGTTTCGGAAAATCGAAAAATTTTTGGATAATCAAGAATGCTTCAATTTTAGGATTAAAAAGCTTAAAGATTAAATTTTTAAGAATATGTGCTATTTCTTATTATGGTAACAAGTGCTTAATAAAAATAAAGCAATAACAAAATAGAAACAAGTATAAATTACTTGAATTTTAATTTTGGAATTAAGTACCTTTTACATATTTCACAAGGGTTAGAAACAATGACTTGTTTGCCGCAATTTCGATTGCTTTTGCTTTGAAACTCTATCACGAAGTTTTTTAATATTCTTCGTTCACGAGTATCACAGTCTTTCAGGCTGTTCCAGCCATGCCAAACCTTTTGAAAAACATTCAAAAGCTTCAGAGTTGCTAATCTGTTCGTTTTCTTCGTTCCACTCCGCAGCTTACGGGAGCTCAAGTTAAATTCAAAGAAACTCTAAGAAAGGGTATCGAAAATATGTATGTGCACTCGTAGTTCGGAAAGGACCGCTTGCACACAAGGAATATGAAAGTTAAAAAAGAAAGAGCTTTGAAAATGGATTGACACACAAGGAATGTAATATTTTAAAAGAAAAAGCTTTAAAAATAGATTTCGGTTAACCAAGAGTTTTGGTTAAAAGAGTTTCGGATAAAAGAGGTTCTACTGTATTTATATGTCTATAGATCAGAAATTTTTTGTTGTTATTTAAAATTATTTACAGTTATTTCAATGAATAATCTACTATTTTTCACAGAGGAATAAATTAAAACACGTGATATAAATGTGTGAATAATTATATTATTTTAATTTTGTTTCTGTATGAAAGTACTTTGGATATTTGATGATATTTTTAATACCCTTTTTTAAAATTCTTAATATGACTTTCTTTTTTTCTTCGGATTGTTGGTTTTGTAATTATTACCTACTTAATTACTATTTTCAGCAATTCAATATCTTTTTAGAACTTATTTTTAAGCACAAAGATAGTTATTTTAACTATAATCATAAGAATTCAAGATTTAAAAAATTCGAAAGTTAGGTTAATGTCAGACGGACGTCTTTTTGCACGCTTTTTTACTTACGTATTATCCCTACACAATGCCGCTAGTATTGTGAAGGGATAATACGTAAATAAAAAAGCGTGGAAAAAGATGTCCATCTGACATTAGCCTTTAATAGCGAGTTGGTAAGAAAAATACATTTATTTCACTGTGAAAAATAGTAGCTTATTTATATAAATAACAGTAAATAAATTTTAAAATTGGCTTAATTTTATGGTCTATGAAAGTCCCAATTGACTTTTTTTTTAGTTTGTTATTATTATTATTTATTTATTTTATCTTTACATTTCATTAAATATATAAACATGCAAAGAATCGCACTTAAAATTGTATTTATATAATTAAACTGCATTGTATAAAAATATTAAACAAGAAAAAAAATCTATTTCCGAAAGAAATTACTACGTAGACACTTATTCTTATTAAAAATCAAGCATTCCAGACTTTAAAAATCATATTAAAAATATAAAAGCATATTTTTAATAAACCATGAAAATTTGAAGTATCTGAATGAGGAAACAAAATGAAACTATTATATTTGTTCACTTATTTTAATTTATTTTTCTGTTAAAAATTTTTGATATTCATTGAAATAACTGCAAATAATTTTAAATAATAACAAAAAATTTCTGGTCTATAGACATAAATATGCGGGTTTTTTTTTTCTTATCATTACATATTTAAACATGCAAAATTTTGTAGTTAAAAAACTCTTATATGCTACAAAACATACATTTAATTAATATTTTTCGTAAATTTCAATTATTATACATATTTTTTTTTTCAATTGCGGTTCGAAAGTGATTGATTAAAATTTTCGTTCCGAAAAAGAAGTCCGAGCCGGACTTGAACCTGTGCCGAAAAAGATCAAATCCAGCGTGCTGCCGCTCGCGCGACTGAACCGCTTGCTAAGGAAGGAAATTTATCCGATTATGAACTGTAGGTTAAACTTTGCGACTTATTTTCTCAAGACCCCCTGGGGGTTGCGCTTTATTGCGCTCATAAATTTATACACTAACTATACTCTATCTATACACGAATGTTCAATCGCATTCGGTGAGACCAACCTCGGACCCTCTCCTTGTCAGTTGAAGAGGAGGTTTTTAGCGAAAACACGTCCTTTATTGTTACGTTTTAACAGTGTTATTATGTTTAATTCTGTTTAAATATCTATTTTTGTGGTTTCTTGAGTTCTTGAACTCAATAGCTTTATTTTTAATAAAATGAAAAAAAACTAAAATTAAAAATGTGTTCTTTCTAAGCCTTTTTAGTTCTAATTTACAAATTTTGATTTAAATATATAGCTTTTTAAAGATGTGCCAGGATTTGCCGGACCATTTTTGAAGTATAGTCGTATTGTTTATATTTTTGAAGGACAATTTAAAAAAATATTCCGCATATAATTCCCATATATATGTAAATTGTTTTGGAAATCTAGTAAAAACACACAAAAACCAGCATCGCTGTACTTGCTACTCATATTTAGAGACTCAACTTTCCTAAATACAAAATGCAAATAATATATGTTTTTACCATATATACCATATATGGTATATATTTTTATATATACCATACATTGGTTTATATAAATAATTAAAAGTTTACATATAGTAAAATTAACCACATTTATTTAAACATTACTTGTAAGTAAAAGAACTCTATCAACGATTAGTTGCCTCTTATCGACAGTAAAAAGTTAAGTAAACTTTACATTTTATATTTATTTCTTTCAGTAAATGCATACTTGTATCTGTATACATCATTAATTAAGTGTATTTACTAATGGTAAGTAAAAATAATTTTGGGCAGGATTTTACTTCAAATACTCTACTGTGTGCCAGTGGTCTATAAAATACAGCGTATTATGAAAAAGGGGGCAAAACTTGACGGGGTAATAGAACGCAGCCATACGAGCAAATTCCGTCATAGAATGTATGGTTGGAACACAAGCGGTGAGAAGTTAGAAGGTAGTTTTACATTGTCGCAGTTAAAGAATTAGCACAAGAATGAGAGGAGATACTTCAGAAAACATTTTATTAACAGGAATGTAATTAAAGTACATGCTCAAAGAAATTGTTCAAAGGATCTTCTGCCAGCTATAATGCACGCTTCAAATCTGCGGGATAGGGTTGACACACATTTGCGAAGACACCAGGCATTTCCCGAATATCGCCGACAGCAACGGCAATCATAGCGACTAGATCCATATAAGTTTCAATGGGGCACTCGTAGCCCATCAGCCCCACCAGTGGGCGAGAGGTTCTGCTCTCGAAGCTGGTAGATGGGAGGTGCTGGGTTCGAACACAATCGTGCCCGTCGGCCTAATCGTTTCGGAGTTTTCGAGGTTTTCTTCGAAACCTTGGATTTCCAAGCGTAAATACGGGTTAGGTTCCCTTAGAAAGACCCCCCACGAAGGGCACTCTTCCCCCTTAGGGCCTATATCCCTCGTGTTGATAATTGGTCGTCATAAACACAACCAACCGTAGACCAGCACTCGAGGCTTTTCATATGGCCTCACAGGAATAAGTCCAAACACGAGAGATCGGGCGATCTGGGTGGCCAAGCTATGGAACCACTCCGACCAATCCATCGCCCTGTGACAGTGGAAAACTAGCGTCTCACCGCTTGCGTTCCGACCATACGTTCTATGACGAAATTTGCTCATATAGCTGCGTTTTATTACCCCGTACACTTTTGCCCATATTTTCAGATATACCCTGTATATTCGCCATAATGAAACCCCTTTCCAACTATTCCAGAATACTTTAACAAAACCTCGCCTTTTTATAAGGCAAAGACGATACCTATATAAACATTTTAGAAAACGCCTAACACATTTGAAATCCGAATTTCAGGAAATACTGGCCATGGTCTGAAAGGTGCTCCAATATTTTTGTTCAGTTCTGAGCGTGATCTATAGATTTGTATATATTCTACATAGTATGCTAAAATTTAGTTTAATTAGGGTTGGGTTGGGTTGATTGTTGACGGCCGATTATCTACTCGAGGGATATAGGCCCTAGGGGGAGTGCCCTTCGTGGGGGTCTTTCTAAGGGAACCTAAACCGTATTTACGCATGGAAAATCCAAGGCTTCGAAGAAAACCACGAAAACTCCGAAACGGTTAGGCCGACGGGCGCGATTGGGTTCGAACCCAGCACCTCCCGTCTACCAGTTTCGAGAGCAGAACCTCTCAGCCACTGGTGGGGCTTAGTTTAATTAGAAAACACATAACACAATTGAAAACTCACCTTTAGAAATCTCTACTAAATAATAGAGACGTATATGAATTATTTCGTACAGCCCTGTGTATTACCTACATATTTTTATACATGCCAGATACTAAGCCGAAATTTAATTCAAGCAAAAATACTCTTAAAAATCACACTTCCAAGAATTACTATCCAAATTCGGCCATGTATCAAGTTTTTTGAATAACCCTGTACAGGATTTTTAAATACCACATCTCTTAGTATACTAAATACAGTTGAGGTTGAAAAGACATAACTCAAAACAAAAAAAAATCCTTAAGGGGTTCCAGGACTCTTTAAGCTTTAAAATTTTCGAAAAATTAATATTTTTAGATGTTAAACTCCTACTTTTTCTGAACATGTTGATATAATTGTTTCTTTGAAATTCCTATTAGAACTGAAGTTATGGCTTTTACATTTATACACGTTCAATAGCTGAAGCTTCGTTTCGGAAATTTTGAAGCCATTTTTCTCCAAATGACATTTATGGGCATAACGCGCACGATATCTCAAAAACTTATGAATATTTTTTCATGAAATTTTCAAAACGTTTGTTTCATGTTAGTCTGTATAAACTGAACCTAAAATTTCCTTTTTATTGTTCAAAACAATATTTTTTTAGGTGATTATACTGTTGAAATTTTCTTAATTTTGCATTAGCTAAATACAACTTTGTATTAAAAATATAAAGAAGCTCTAAATACAAATTTATTTAGGTTCAGGGTAATTATTATAATCTGAAATATAAGTCGGCACCAAAATTTTCATTCTAGTTGCAATAATTATTTTGTAATCGTGCGCGTAAGCTGTTATGCCGATTTTTTGCTCGTCAAATGTCTAACAGCTTGGAGCCCCCTGTAAATGCTAATTCTGCATCTTATAATTTTTTAAATACATGAAATGAAATAACATACTTATATATTTTATTCCAACAAATTGTGCCTTAAAATGAAATACATTTTAAGATATTAAATGTTGAAAATGGTCTTTTTTTTTCAGTTTTTCAAATTTTAAGAGCCCTGAGACCACTTAAAGCAATTTACACTCGTTTTCAGTAATACTTAAGAACTATTTTGCGTAGCCTTGTATATGGTCCCTAGAATATATATATATATCACGTGGTGGGCAAAAGTTTAGTTAAACTTCAAACGTATACCATAACTGAAAACGCACCTACAATAATTACACCTGTTTAATATTATATCGGATATAATATATTAACTGAAATCATTTTTGTGACCCTGTAAATGAACGATAAATGAAATGATCATCATATTATACTGCAAGCATCTTATAGTAAACTTCATTAATGTATATCAATTTCATCGCATTTTAAATAGTGTAAGATAATTAAAATACGGTGCGAACAATTTTCCCTCGTAGACATAACTCAAAACAAAAAAATTCCTTTAAGCAATTTACACTCGTTTTCAGTAATACTTATGAATTATTCTGTGTAGCCCTGTATATGGTCCCTAGAATGTATACATATTACGTAGCGTGCAAATTTTAATTAAACTTGAAACTTATACCACAACCAAAAACGTACCGACTGTATTTACCCCTATTTGATAATACTTTGGATATAATATATTATCTGAAATATTTTATGTGACCCTCTAAATTAACGATAAATGTAATGCCCATCATATTGTACTGCAAGCATCTTGAAGTAAACTTCATTAATGTACAGGGTGAGTACAAATGATGGACTCGATTTTAAAAAATCATATTTTCGAAACTACTGCACATATTACAATAAGTGATACATGAATTTAAAGAGAAATATACCAAGTTTTTTTCAGTTACAGCTGTTCGTTGTGTGACCCTCTTGTTACACGGCATACGCCCAATCTGTAGTCCAGTTCCTTCCAAACATTTTGCAGCACAACTCTGTCAATTGTTCTGAATGCTGCACAAATGTGTTCTGTAAGTTCTGGCAGTGTCAAAGACATTGTTTATGAACCACCAATGCTGAAAACACTGCCAGAACATAAAGTTTTTCTAGCATTTGTGCAACATTCAGAACCATTGACAGAGTGATGCTACAAAATGTTTGGAACGAACTGGATTACAGTTTGGACGTATGCCGTGTAACAAGACGGTGACACATTTAACATTTGTAACTGAAAAAAAAACTTGGTATATTTCTCTTTAAATTCATATATCTCTTATTGTAATATGTTCACTTAGTTTCGAAAATATTATTTTTTTAATGAACCATAGAAATTCATATCAATTTCATTGTGTTTGTAACAGAGTAGCATTATTAAAATAAGCCGGAAGCGATTTTTCTTCGTAGACCATAATGTAACAGAATGCATTTGAGTTCTCTTGTACGCGTATTATAAGTGTTACACATAACATATTCTATAATATCCATCTTCTAGTGCACCTCAATAATGTACATTCTGTTTAAAATTGTGTAGCACTATTAAAATACACCGCAAATGATTTTTCCCTATAGACCATAATGTAACAGAATACTTTTGAGTGCCCCTATATATGAACAATAAATGCCAAAAATTCATTTTCTATATCGAACATGCCATGCCAAACCTCATAAACGTATGCCAATTACATGTCCATCCGGGTATATTTACACGAGTTAGAGGACGGAAAGACAAACGGCAGGCACGGAAGTGAATGAGTCCATGGAGCGAAGTAGATCATTCTAAACCAAATACTTATATTTAACATCTGTAAATTAGTTTTAATGTCTTAAAGCCGTATAACTGTTTTTTACACCTATTTTAGTAATAAAACTATGAATCATTTGACGTATTTATATTTTTAATTAACATTTTACGATGAATTTGACGCTCTTTTACATATACATTTTTCTACAAAATTTAAACAAAAAATTTACTTGATAAAATAATATAAATGAATAAACTAAAATTAAATAAAAAATAAATAAATTCAATTATCTGCTACCAGTCTATCCGAATAAAAAAATTCGCTTACGTAATCACTGCAGACTATTTTTAATTAAGGTGAAGAATTATTCTTTAAAATTTGTGGTATCTAAACGTAAACGCAAACATAAGCGTAAAATAACTTACTTCCAAAAGAAAAATTCGTGCAGTGTAGGGTTCAAAACCTATAGGTACTTAAGTAATTAAAAATATACTATATCTCTTGTTGCATCTTAGATGCTAAATTATTAATATCGGCTTCGTACTTAGATTTTAGAGAATGCAAAATGAATCTGACGAAAATGTTGCCCCACCAGTGGCCGAGAGGTTCTGCTCTCGAAGCTGGTAGGCGGGAGGTGCTGGGTTCGATCCCAATCGCGCCTGTCGTTCGAATCGTTCGGATTTTTAGTGGTTTTCTTCGAACCTTGGTTTTGCAAGCTTAATTACGGGTTAGATTCCCTTAGAAAGACCCCCACGGAGGGCACTCCCCCCTCCCTTAGGGCCTATATTCCTCGTGCTGATAACTGGCCGTCATAAACATAACCAACCAACCTGACGAAAATGTCTGATTGAGTTTGCTGTATAGTCTGAATGTCTTCTGAGGACAAGAGGTTTCTGCTTAAGTTTTATATATTATTCATTTCCAAAGAAAATTACTCATCGAACATTTTTTCAAATGGATTATTCAAACAGTTATTCTTGTTTGGAATTGAATTCCACGTTGTCATAATTTTACCATCGGCGTTTTCACTTATGATCTTTATTTTCCTACAATCTCCTTGTTTTCTCTTAATCTGAAAATTTTTTGAATTAATATTGAGCCAGATTGAGATTCATTACAGACCAGGAGGTGGCAGCACAGACAACCACCTCATCGAGTTAGTTGAAACTCGATTCACATATTAAAATGCAATTGGTCTGCCAAGTCATATTTTGTTGGAAAACACTTGAAAACCCGCTTTTAATGGTTGACTCGTAGGTTTACCATTGTGTTTTCCTGCACTCAAAGGTATAAAAACATGGAGGACAGCAAAGGTATAAAAACAGGCAGTCCTGCATGTTTTTATACCTTTGAGTGCAGGAAAACACAATGGTAAACTACGAGTCAACCGCTAAAATCGGGTTTTCAGGTGTTTTCCACCAAGATATAACTCGGCAGACCAATTTCGTTTTAATATACAAATCGAGATTTAACAAATTCTGGAATTTCTCTAATGGACTCGATGAGGTAATTGTCGGTGCTACCTCCCGGTCTATTAAGTTGCTTTTCAATTTCTCCAATCTGTATGACAATAACACGAAATCGAATCTCGAAAAACTCAACTAGTCTAAATTCAAAATAGTGCAACTTGTGCTATTTCACTATGTGTGCTTATTTAACTATAAGAATGGCTCAGATTTAAAACATGGCAACTGATATTTTTTTAAGAAAGTTAAAAAGTTTAAAAAAAAAATTATTTTTTTCTGATTGATTTTCATTAAAATTGTTTAGCTGCAACCTGATATCATTTTAAATGTACAACGTTTCACGTAATATATACCATAATAATAAAAGATAAAATTTAAATAGGAATTTTCATAAAGGAAACTTTTTGCACCTAGGTACAATAGAATAAAAGCTAACAGACAAAACATTCTGCGCACAAATTAATAACAGTTTCAGTCTTAACAAATGAGCTGTTTAAGAGGATGCAATTGTAATAATTTTGTTTTTTTTAAATTTCTTTAGTAAACATCGACTTTGATTATATCGAAAATTTCATTTTTTTATTTACCTTTTTTAGCAACCCCCCCCAACCCCCTCACGCACACCAATGGCCGAGAGGTTATGCTCTCAAAGCTGGTAGACGGGAGGTGCTGAGTTCGAACCCAATCGAGCCCGTCGACCAAATCGTTCGTAGTTTTCCGTGGCTTTCTTCGAACCTTGGATTTCCATGCGTAAATACCGGTTAGGTTCCCTTAGAAAGACCCCCAAGGAGGGTACCCCCTCTTCGGGCCCATATCCCAAATGAAGATAATTGGGCGTCATAAAACCACAACACCTTGTTTTAAAGCCGAGCCCTTCATTAGTTTGATTTAGAACCTGAATCAACGTCGTACCGAAAATAATCTCCAGCGTGCCATAAGTTCGCCGTCCCTGATCTATATCAAGGATATTATTTACTCGAACCGTGTAGAAAACGAAATTGAAAATTTACTTTCGGGAAATCTCAAGCACAGAAGTTAATTGATTTGATTTTGTTTATGACGGCCAATTATCTACACAAGGGATATGGGTTCGAAGGGGGGGGGGGGGTGTCTTTCTAAGGGAACCTAACCCGTACTTACGCAAGGAAATCCAATGTTCGAAGACAACCACGGAAAATTACGAACGAGTAGGCGAACGGGCGCGATTGGGTTCGAACCCATCACCTCCCTCTACCAGCTTTGACAGCAGAATCTCTCGTCTACTGGTGGGACTAAAAGTTAATTGAAATTTTAATAGATAAATCTGGGATACATACTCATAGATTATCATAAACACTTATCACCGCCCCACTAGTGGCCGAGAGGTGCTGCTCTCGAAGCTGGGCGACGGGAGGTGCTGGGCTCGAACCCAATCGCGTCCGTCGGCCTAATCGTTTCGTTTTTTTCTTCGAAACCTTGGATTTCCGAGCGTAAATACGGGTTAGGTTCCCTTAGAAAGACCCCCACGAAGGGCCCTCCTCCCCCCCCCCAGGCCCTTGTGTTGATAATTGGCCGTCGTAATCCCAACCAACCACTTATCATCACCCCTTAATAAAATCTACAAACGCCAAATAATATACTACAATTTAATTTACCTACAAAAAACTTCAAGCAATTACTATCCACCTAATGCAATGTAACCGATATTTCTTTCTCGGCCCTGTATATAAATTTATTTTTATTTTACAATCATATTTTATTATACTAAAATATAGTTCAGCTGGAAAATTCTAACTGCAATTTAGAATATTAAGAAATTTACGCACATAGACGGTAACAGAAACTAGTACATATATTAAATGTCTGACATAGAATAATTAATCGAATACATCATTTTTAATGCAAGAAAAACAAACAAAATATATCCTCAGAAATAAATGAGCTGATTTATCAGGGAAATGAATTATTTTGCTTCGCTTCAATGCAGATGCAAATATCTGTTAAATAACGTATGACAGAAAATGAATGATTTCCTGAGTTAATTAATTACTTTCTGATTTATTATTCCGTAAGATGATGTTTAATAAATAAAATGCATGCATATAATGTTTTATTAATTTTATGATGCTTCATTACTAATAGTATCGGATTCTTAAGTTTTCGAAATTATTTTTTTTTCATTTCTAGTATTTGCCTCTATTAGAGAAATCTACATAAATATAACAGCTTTAAAAACTGATAATTATATGTGTTTTATTTAAATATCCATTTCAATGTAAAATTAAGGAAATAAGGAATAATTGGCCTCTGGACGCTTTACATTATTGCTTAAAAAAGACTTAATTATTACAATCTTAATTTTTAACTCTTAAAGGTCTAAATACGCCTCCCAGGCAAAGGCATGTCTTACACAAATTTATTCGATTTGCACCATTTTTTCTAAAGAAGTATTTTTACTTGTACTTTAACAAGAAGTGAAAGAGAAATTTATTAAAAAAAAGTACTATAAAAATATAGTGGTGCGAATAGAATATAAAAATAAAATTATGCATATAAAATTTGAGCGGCTGTTTGTCGACACTTGACCACAAAGGGTTAAATTAAATAGTACAAAAAGTTAGAAAGATCACTAAGCACGGATTCTGAAACCCTTTAGAATATTACTTGAATACTAAAGCATATCAAATTTAGTGCAGTCTGAAAAGATTTGTGAATAAAAATGTTTATTCCTGATCGATGAATGCGATTTTTAACGTTCTAAAACGCTATATTTTTTAGACTGCCCCAAAATGCAGCAATATAATGTAATACAATAATCAAAACGCATACAATCCATACATGCAAAATTACAACTCAAACCACTTCAGTCCTGAAGGCCAAATGTAAGTCCACATGTTATGCAATATTTAGGGTAGTATGGGACCTCCTATTCATAAACCGGAGATCCCATACTACCCTAATTATTGCATAATGTTTGTGAGGCATTATGTTGGTTCTTAAAGATGTTTTTCTAGACCATATCATCCAAGTAATAATAAAAATATAATATTTAGCTTTTAAGCTTATTAATCTTCTAAAAACATATTATTTACTTTCACTATTTTAACAGTCATGGACTATAATCGGTGTTTGTATTCGAATAACACTCCTTTTATTACTATTTTTTAATGTAATACATTTAATGTCTTTAATATAATTCTTAGTTTTGGTAAATCTTGGTAAACAATAACAGTCAAAAAACTTATGCAACTATTCATGAACGATAAGAAGCTTATATCACCTTACATCACGTTAGTATCATCATAAGCACATACAATTAAAGCGTCATCAATTTTTTATTTAATAGCTTATATTAAAATTTCATTCGCTTAAAAAAAAACATGAAAAAAATCGCTTTAGAAGAAAAGTTATGCCTAAAACTTCTTGAGCTTTATTTATATGATCAAGGGGTATTACAATTACATCTTTAAAGTCAGTTTTCACAAAACGGTGATTTTGATCATTGCTCGCATGATTTCTAAGGAATGGCTACACAGAATTTAATTATTTTTTACTGAAGGTATAAACCTTGTAATGCACAAAATGACCATCAACTTTGTTCATAAAGTAAGAAATTTAGAAATTATGACAATTTTTATAAAATAAAATATTTAAAATTTTGATATTTTTTATTTTACATTTTTTTCTGAATAACTAATCATTATATTTTTCCCAGTGACGTCATTTAAAACACGGATTATATCTCTTATATCTCTACTCAATAAAATATTTTTGGCTCACTGTGATAATTCAGCTATGAGAAATCATGCGCACAAGGCATTAAGAATGAATTCGTTTATTAAAATTAAAATTAAATTAAAAAACGTTATATGCATCTAGACCTTTTTTTAACAATATTAACTATTAGCATATGCCTCTTTTAATGTGTATTTAAAAATTCACATCCGAAAGTTAATCAGATGTGGAGTTGTAGCAATCGATATCAGGGTCTCATTTTCATGCAATTTGTCATCTTCAAAGGTATCTGACCCCTTAATATTGTTTCTAAATAGTAGCAGCTCCACCAGTGGCTGAGAGGTTCTGCTCTCGAAGCTGGTAGACGGGAGGTGCTGGGTACAAACCCAATCACACCCGTCGGCCTATCGTTCGGAGTTTTCGTGGTTTTCTTCGAACCATGGATTTCCAAGCGTTATTACGGGTTAGGTACCCTTAGAAAGACCCCACCCCCCACGAAGGGCAACCCCCCCCCCTGGGCCTATATCCCTCTTGCAGATAATTGGCCGTCATAAATACAACCAACCAACCTAAAAATTTGCTTTTTAACTTTTGAAATTTCTCTGCATTTTTTAAAATTCAAATTACATAAGCTAATATGAACTTAATAAATATTTCAATTCTAGTTAAAATAATCAAACAAAATAGTTATTTATTTATTTCACTAAATATTTTTGATTAATTATTTTTCGGTATCTTGCAGAAGACCACAGCATATACACAAAAGCCATACATATACCGGGTGTCCCAAAAATGACTGATGGATTTTAAAATTCAATAACTTGCAAACGGTGACATATATTTAAAAAATTCTTGTAGGGGTAATACGTATGGTGTTAGGAATTTTTCTACAGTGATTCTTGATTTTAATTCGAATTTCAAACAATAGATGGCGCTGAGAGCAGTAGGTGCTCAGTCCAGACACGATGTTTGGTACTTCTTGATCCATTCAATGCATTTTAATCTCCTTCTTTCGCATGGAAGGAGAGAGAGGCCGAAAAACTGAGCCTGAATTTAGCGGTTATTGCTTGCAGCGCCATATATAGATGCTATTTGTAACTAAATCTGAGAATCATAGCATAAAATCCCCTGATATTTTACATAAAACTCCTGTAAGAATTTCTTTAATATCTGTCACCGTTTGCAAGTTATTGAATTTTAAAATCCATCAGATATTTTTTATACACCCGGTATATATATTTAAATATATATATATATGTGTGTATATATATATATATATATATATATATGTATATATATATATATATATATATATATATATATATATATTTAAATATATATATATATATATATATACGTTTTATTGATTCTTCCATTTCATATTATTTGTTTCTATTCTGCTTTCATTTTTAATCAATTCACTTGATTTTATGGTTGTTTGGGCACAGGGGAAAATAACTTTTAGCTTTAGCTTATTTTTCCCACAGAAAACGACCATTTTGCTTATATCATTGAATTCTGTGCCCTTGATAACGTAATTCAATGTATAAGCTTTTCAATTTTTGTCGGTGTCCACTTTTTTCTTTTTCTTCCATAATAATTCTTATATTATTTTTTTTTTTTTAATGCTTACAGCTTTAATTCATAATATTTGACGGTGGAAGGTTATGTTTAATTAATGGTTATATATATATATATATATATATATATATATATATATATATATATATTTATATATATATATATTTTTATATATATATATAAATATATATATATATATATATATATATATATATTTATATATATATATATTTATATATATATATATAAAAATATATATATATATATATATATTTATATATATATATATTTTTATATATATATATAAATATATATAAATATATATATATATATATATATATATATATATATACAGGGTGATTCAGCTCGTCGGTGACAAACTTTAAGGATCGATAGAGCACACCTAGACGAACATTTTTGAATAGGGAATGTAGGGTCCCTGACGCGATGGTAAGGCGCTAGGCGCTTTCGAAAATTTGGGTGCCGAAATTCGAAACGTCATAAAAACTAGGGAAATGGTTAGATTTTCTTGCTTGTTGCGTCGAAATGATTCTGTTTGTTTAGACTTTCTTCAGTACCAATTTGATAAGCGTATCTCTTAAAACATGGATAGGGGGCGCTGCAGACTTTGGAGAGCTAGACAACAACTTTAAGCCCGTTATTTTGATAATTTAACACATGCTCGCCAAAGTTTATACTCTAACTTAAAGTTTGAACCCAAAAGTAGAGCCCTGCAAAAAGCGTAAGAGCCGGAATAAAATGTCAAAGTACAGGGTGGTCGAAACTCGAAGGCTCCTAGGAGATAAACAAACAGATTTCTTGACTTATGGCATGCATTTTCATGATTCTGTTTGCTGGGGCTCTCTGAAACTCAGTTGAACGGTACAAAAAGAAACATCGATAGGGGGCGCTTTGGGCAAAAAACATAATTCGTTGACATTTCGGACGCTAACTGGAAACGGGGCGCTACGATCAGTTAGAAACAAAACAAGAGAGTAATTTACTTATCATAAGAAGCTATTAAAACTGCAGTTTGTTTGTTTTTTTTAACAAACATAGCTGGTTTCAATCATGCACAATGCGCGCAATAAAATTTACATAAGGTGCTTTTTGCTGATTTATGCAAAAGATATCGTACCATATCGATATGCAAAAGATACGTAATGCGTAGACGACAACGCGAGATGACGTAGTTGTATGCGCAGACACGTCTTTTGAACGTGCGGTACCTACTTAAGCTTCGGGTTACTTGTCTGCAGATCGGTAGTAGGATGGAACGGTACACAAACTCTGAATTGGCTGACATGCATTTGGCGTATGGCGCTG